>CM062613.1:58420939-58455939 GCA_025617555.3 Puccinia polysora
CAAGAAACGGTTGGGAAATCATTTACTAGTGCCGATTGACAATGTTGACAGAGCCAGCCTTGATGGTACAATAGTAACCTTGAGCGCCTTGAACAATCTATCAAACAAAAGAAAGTGAGCAACCAGTGACTTTTGGTCTTACAATTGATGGACTGGCTGCTTGGGTTGATTCAAGGTGGTAAGTTGGGAGTCATTGTATCAGGAGCAAGGATGATCTTGATGGTTTGAGTTGATGGTTGAGAGGATGGTCTTGAAGCAGCTGGTGCGTCAACGGTGATTGAAGTTTAGTTGGACAGAGAGCGCGCGTCTTGAGAGTTAGAGTATCTGCAGCGGCAGTAGAGAAGTTGATATAGAAAAGAAGACAGATAGATAGAGAATAGCTCGAACAACAAATCACAACAATGGCAGTCTAGGAAAGAGAAAGGAAACACAATATGATGAGCATATTCCTAACACTCCCCCTCAACTCAACGGTCAGTGAAAGAGTGAGCTGAAAGAATTCACAAGGCGAACATTTGAGGTTTTATTGGCCGCCTTGGTCAAGGCATCCGCCGTCATGGAGAGCAAAGGGATGAGTCAAACCTCAATGAGTCCGCTTTTGAAATCACTCCTTAAACTCTTAGTCTTCAAATCAATATGTTTGACTTTTGAGTTAGAGCCAAATTTCTTTATTTTTTCATCTAATCCCTTGTTGTCAATCAGGTGCAATGGGCACTTGAACTTTGTTTGATAGATGTCTCAAATCACAGTGTTCAATCAGCGAGCTTTGAGGTGGCAGCTTGACAATGCCGCGCATTCTGACTCGGTGGATGAATGGGTGATGCATTGTTGGCCTTGGCTTGTCCAGTATAAGGGACTTCCCTTGAAGGAGCAAATGAATCCAGTTTGCAAGATTCTAGAGTGTGGTTCTTCGCCCCAAGTTGCATTGCTGGAGCAAACCAATTGGTCTGAAATAGATCACGGTCCTAAGGAGAGCGTGAGATTTCTTGTCTTTGAAAGATATTTCCATACATGAAGTAGTTTGTTCCAATGACTCAATCCTGCCCGATTGCAGTATCTAGCCAGACTGGATACAGCAAAGCTGATATCAGGCCTGGCGAGTCCGGCTATAAAATTCAAGCAACAAATGGGCGATCTATAGTTGATGTTGATGTCCAGAAACTTCTTGTGGTCATCATCATCTGCCGGTTGAAGATGAAGGGCCCGGGTTGAGTGGAGTGGATACGGGATGACAGTTGTTCATGTTGAGCTCTGTCAGTCCCTTTTCTATGTGGAGTGGCAGGGAGAGTTGGATCAGCCCGTTGCGACGTTCAACTTTCATCCCAGGTAAGGTGTTGGGTTTGTGCACTGAGGAGTTGTGAAATTTTGAGAGAAAAGCATCCTTGAAGCGTGTCACATTACCAGCCACCACGAGATCATTGACGTGAAAGAACACCACGGAAACTTTGTCGGTACCTATTTACAGGCATGGATCACCGTCGGATTCTTCAAACCCTTGAGATTTGATCCATTTGCTCAGCATTTGGTACCAATTCCTAGGTGCTTGTTTCAAGCCGTAGAGTGATTTCTTCAGTCGCAGATACTTGGAATTTCTGTTGCATCCGTATGGAGTTTTTATGTATACACGCTCTTCAAGATGTGAGTGAAGGAACACCCCCTTTAACGTCTAGTTGAAGCAGTTGGAGATTCTTGTCTGCAGCGTAGGTGAGGACTCCTCTCAAGGAGGCCACTTTGCCAGTAGGTGCGTATGTTTCTAAGTAGTCTAAGCCATACCGCTGGTTGAATCCCTGTACACACAGTTGCGTCTTGTAAGTGACAGGCTTGCCATGGGAATTTTGCTTGATCTTGAAGACCGGGACGATGTTCAATGGGTTGGTAACTTTGTCCTCTTCTGCTTCCTCCCATACATCTTGGTCTTTGATCGAGCTGAATTCCTTGAGAGCTGACTCTTTCCACAGAGGAATCTCCATTGCTTCTTGAAGGGTTTTGGGAATTTCCTTGGCCATAAAGCCATATCTTTCTGGTTTGAAGAGTTTGCTATGGTCTTGAAGCGTTGGACAAAGACCGTTTTTGACGCACGCTTCACTGTTGGAGGAGCCATAAGATTCTGATTCTGATTCAGTTGAAGAAGCTTCCTCTTTGATGGCAACCAGTGTTTGATTAGGTTCCGACTGTTGGGGAGCTTGTGCAAGGATTTGTGTTGGCATGTTTGTCTCCAGGTCTATGTCAGAAATGGTTGGTGGTTTTTGGGTGTTGAAAATGACATGTTTGGAGTTAATGATTTTTCCGGTGGAGTTCATGATCTTGTAAGACAGAAATTGAGGGTTGAATCCGACCAGTATGCCGGGGGCTCCTTTTTTGTCAAGCTCAGAGCGAATGTCAGTTGGTTTAATTTGTAAGTGAGTGAGGTGCCCAGAGGCTTGATATAACCGTCGGGCAGAGCTGTGCCATGCATCTTGACCCAAGAAGAGATATCTCCCTTATTTTTTGGAATTTGATTTAACATTAGACAGCATCCTCTTACCACTTCATGCCAGACAGATTTAGGTAGTCCTGTGTCAGAGATGGTTGCTCAAGCCAACTCCATAACGGTGCGATTTGCTCGTTCAACTCTGCCGTTGTTTTCTGAATGGTAAGGTTTGCTTATTATTTGGTTGATTTGATTTTGTCGGTAGAAATATTGCAGCTTGGCGTTGAAAGACTCTCCCCCTCCATCCAAGCACACCTCTTTGGGGTATCAATTGGACTTCCTGTGTTGGTTCTCAATGATGAAGATGATTATCTCGGCAGCGTTGCTTTTGGCTCTGAGAGGGAAGAAAGAAATATAGCCAGAAAACAAGTCAACAAGGTTCAAAATGTACCTATAACCTCCTTTGGAAGTTGGCGAGATTGGGCCCATGAGGTCTAGGTGGATCTTGTCAAAAAATTTGTTGGAAATGGTTTGTTGATTTTTGAACGGTTGCGCGGAGATTTTGGATTTGTGGCAGCTAAGACACTCAAAGTCCTTTTTTACCTCGGGCGGAATTGTCTGATTAAGGAATTTTTCCATTCTAGCTATACTAGCATGGCCTAATGAGCGATGGATTTGAGACAGATCTGCTTGAGAGAAATGGAAATTGGCTAGGTTTTCAATCATGTCAATCACGAAAAAGTTTTTTGTGATTTTGCTGGATAAGAGAACTTTTCCGCGGCTTGACAGCTTGAAGGTACTGGGGCTGGTTGAGGAGTTGACTTGCAAAAAGGCTCCTTTTTCAATCAAAGCCCCAAGGCAGATCAGATTCACCGTAGATTCGGGTACCCAGACCGCATCAGATAGGGTAATGAGGGCATCCTTTGTTGCAAGTGATACTTCTCCTGATCCTTCAATTGCGATAGCTGCGTCCTTTTTGCCAGTTTGGATCCGGCCAGTACCGTTGCTCAAGGTAAGAGAATTGAAGCGGTCCTTGTCGGTTATCATGTGTATTGAACACCCTGAGTCTAGAATGAAGCGGCTTGAAGGGACGTCGTCATTCGTGTTGAGACCGCAGAAGAACAAATAGAAGTGCACTTCCTTGCCTTGCGCTGAATTTGACTTCTTGCCACAACTATGTGCGTTTGGAGGTTTGAGTTCTGGAAAATTGAACCAGCACAATTTGGCGGAGTGCGAGGTGAATTCAGGGTTGTGCTTTCCATTTTCACACCTAGGTCCGCAATAAAGCGCCACATTGACAGGTTCCGCCTTGTTGTCCTGCGCCATTATTTTGTTCTTGTGCTGAATCAAGTGGTTGAGTACAACATTGATCTTCATTTTGCTGGTGATGTGCATGATTTGAGAATTCATGCTCTGCATTGACGTTGGAAACTTGAACAACACGAGGTAAGCAATGATGTCAGAAGTTAATTCTATCCCTACTTCAGTCAGTTTTTTGAGGTACACTTTGACGGAGGTCACAAAGGCTTTGATATTGGAGTCCGTAGACAGATGGAGGAAAACATTGAAAACCCTTGCCCTGTTTGCTGATTGTGAAGAGGCAAAATTCTCTTGAGTTGATAACCAAATCAGTTTAGCATCATCTTCATTAACATTGTCCATGATATTGTCGTAAGTGTTTGAGTCTAGCTTGGCAATAATATGTGCCACAAATTCTTGGTTTGTGTCTTCTTCTAGGCAGTTTGAAGGGTCAGGATTGTCCATAATAGAGAAAATCCCCCGCAGCTTGAATAGTTTTTCAAACTTCTTTCGCCACATACTGTAATTGTCCGCTGTTAGAAGAGGGGTCGATTCGATTAGCGACTTGATGGCTAAAGATTTGTAGTTGGTAGCATCCCCCCCTGGTGCTGGCATCTGAGAAGGCCCCGGTCGATCCATTGCAAGCGGAAGGCTTTCAACCGTGTAGGAGTTTGAAGTGGTCACCAAGAACAGACTATGATATAATTGCAAATGGAAGTCAGTAGGTCTTTAAGAAGTAACAGTTCAAAGAGAAGGAATTGAATAAGATAACCAACGGGAAAAGATAGTTGGCAAAACTAAGGGGTCAGAGTATGCGCGTGTACAATCAAAGATAAAGTGACTCCTAATCAGTTGGGAAGGTGGAGAAAGCAATAAGCAGCTGGCCAAGGTGTGCACAAGAAACAGTTGGGAAATCATTTACTAGTGCCGATTGACAATGTTGACAGAGCCAGCCTTGATGGTACAATAGTAACCTTGAGCGCCTTGAACAATCTATCAAACAAAAGAAAGTGAGCGACCAGTGACTGTTGAGTTGGTGCTGTTGGTCTTACAATTGATGGACTGGCTGCTTGGGTTGATTCAAGGTGGTAAGTTGGGAGTTGTTGTATCAGGAGCAAGGATGATCTTGATGATTCAAGTTGATGGTTGAGAGGATGGTCTTGAAGCAGCTGGTGCGTTGACGGTGATTGAAGTTTAGTCAGACAGAGAGCGTGCGTCTTGAGAGTTAGAGTATCTGAAGCGGCAGCAGAGAAGTTCATATAGAAAAGAAGACAGATAGATAGAGAATAGCTCAAACAAAAAATCACAACAATGGCAGTCTAGGAAAGAGAAAGGAAACACAATAAGATGAGCATATTCCTAACAAACCTAAGTACAAGTGCAATGACAGCCAAAAAACAAATAGAAAAGAAACCCTAAAAACCAGAACCCTAGCCTAACCCTAACCCCTTCCCATGCTGCAACCACCCTCAAGCCCGCCCACCCTTACACACACCGGGTTTGTCCTTCTCATGACATGGCCCTCCGCCATGCCCTACTTGGAGCCCCCTGCATTGTCTGTATCCACCAAGCCTGCCGCGTGATTTCCCACACCAAGGGTTGTCCCGTGCTTGCGCATGCCTGGCCCGCTCCTATAGCCCCAATGGCCCCACTCTACCTTCCCAAACTAGCCACCTGCAAACCTGGTTGGGTCAGCTCCATTCTTGGGTCTGTAATGTCTGAGCGGGCTGCGGCCCGCCAAATCCAATTAAGCCCAACCCATGCGCAGTATGCTGAGCCCCATGGTGCCTACTTCTGAGCCCACTGTGGCTGCTTCTGAGCCCGCAGCGGCCACTGCTGAGAACCCAAGCCTCCAAAACGCTGAGCCTGACCTACTAAATCAGGAGTGCACCAACAACGGCATGGTTCCCAACCCAAGGCTTTATAACAGCACCACATCCCCCCCAACTTGAGTTCTGTCCCCAGAGGTCTCCCCATTGCTACCTCAACTGTCTTTGCACCCTCCCCAATACCAACCAACTCCTTTCTTGCACTCCTCCTCATGCACTGCCAACTGTTCCTCTTGTCCCCCACCATGATACCCTGCGAGTTCTGCATGCAAAATGGGCATGTGTGTTTGATCATGCCCAGCCATTGTGGTCACTACTTCTGTTTGCTTAGCAAGGGAATGCCCTGGGATCCTCCCCAATCTGGCTCTTGCCCCAGGCCCCGCAAGAGGGCTCAAATGGACCCGTTTGTGGTTTTGGACAACAACACAATCTTGGAGGACTCATGGACTGTGCCCAGCTTGCCCCTTTTCCCTTATCCTCCAAGTGAGATTTTCAACTCCTCCTTGCCACTCTGCTGTGTAGGAACCCCCTAGAAGGAGGAATTCCCAACCTTTTTGGCTTACCAGGCTGCCCTGAAATACTGGGCCTATTGTGTCTGGGTCACCCAAGGCGCAAGGGACCCACTGCAGAGACTCCTGTGGGATTAGATGAATAAAGTAGCAAATAGATTGCTGGCATTCCTTGAAGGGGAATTCAGTATTACTTCTACTCCTTTGGAATATTAGTATATACTAAGATTGGTTTTGAATTGCCTGCTGTTCTAGTTGTCAGCTTGCTACTATTGCAGAGCAAGCTGCAAAAGTAACAGAAATAACATAAAAATAATAATAATAAAATGAAACCTAAGAAGGAGTAGGAAAACCATAAATATTATTGCAAACATGGATTCTCCACCCAAAATTAGGTGGGGTCACTCACTGAACCATGCCCTTGAAATCCAACTCCTTATATTTTGAAATAATGAAAAAAAGACCAAAATACCATGGCACCACTATTGAACTTTTTGGCCAATTAAATTTTTCACATGTATTGTAACATTGTGGTGCTCTTTTATGGACGCGAGTCAGGAAAGGGCTGCGGGCGGCGCACTCAGCAATGGGTAGGGCCTTGCCGCAGCTAGCGGCGCTGCGGGCTCAGCAGCAGTCAGATAGGCCCAGCTGCGGTTGGCTTGGGCTCAGCACCTGGAGACGGGAGACGGCCGGATTGCCCGGATCGCGGACTGGACATATTGCGCGGATTGGGAAGCTTGCGCGGACCGGACAGATTGCGTGGATCAGAAGGATTGCGCAAATTGAAAGGCTTGCGCGGATCGGACGGCTCGCGCGGATCAAACGGATTGCGCATCACAAGACCCACGGATTGGATCACGCGGGTACGCCCCAGATACCTGGAACGGGTTGTTGGGCGGACGCGCGCGGGCGGGAAAACCGGGCGTACGTTGATATTGAGGGGCATGGGTTATGGGGCAAGGGATGGAGGGGTAGGATTGGGCTAGGGTTCTGTGCTTAGGGGTTGTGTTTCATCATTCTTTTGGGTTTGTGGTTGTACTTAGGTTAGGGTTGAGAGGGAGGACTTAAATACTTCACTCCCAACTCCGGGTTGTAGGGGGTACTTTATCACTGGATGACTACATTGTTTTATCACATCAGATTGGATTGGATTGTAAAGGAAGGAATTCATCTTATTATCACTCTATCCCTCTCTCTCTATCTCTCTCTCTCTCCCTCTGGACCAGCTGCATCCATTCTCCTTACAGACGCTTTGATCAATAACTTCCGGAACTCAAGGACAACTTCAGGGGTATTCCCCCTTTGGTTTCCACATCTGGGGGTCTGGCCGGGAACAATCTTTTGTTGAAGTCTCTCAAAGGTACTCACGGATGCTACCAACAGCCGCTTCTCTTCCTTCCTCCTCCCACAGCCTCTGCGCTACCCCATGGATTTACCCACATATTCAACTCAACATTGCGGAAGTGGAGCGATTCATCTCACGGTATGAAACAATTGCTGACTCTGAAGGCATTTTGGATTCTGAGAAGGCGCGCCATGTCTTCCTGTTCATCAAGGATGCCAAAGCACGTTGGGACGTGGATGAGATGGGAGGCTACCGGAACCTGGATTGGCTAACACTGAAGGGGAACATGCTGGCAAGATGGGGGAGGCGCGGTTCTTGCTTTTGGAAGGACGATCTCAAGCCATCCGCCGAATTGGGTTACAAGGCAGGCGCGCGTGGCGGGATCCAGTTGCAAGCGGAATTAGATTACGCGGAACTGGAGTACTACAGGGCAGAGTATGTTATGGCCCCACCACCGGCAACCATCTCTTGGGCTAGAAAACTTGCAGAGGTGGCAAGGGGCCTTGAGGCCTATCTGGAGAGTATTCAGTCTCCCAGCGCATCTGCGCCCTGCGTGTGCGCAAATGGGGAGGACAACGACCGTTGGTGGACGGGACAAAGGGACCGGACAGCGGATTGGAACGCGGAGTTGGTTTCCCCAGTGGGGGCTAAGTGCGTGTTGGAGAAGCGGGACTTGACGGAACCGGTGCGGCCTACTGACAGGAAGCGGGCAAGGACAACAGAACGGGAAATGGATTTTCCTTGTGGTTTCGGAACCAGTGAACGGCAGACGGGCCTCGCAAAGAAGGTAGACGTGGCGGTGGAAGAGATGGACCACAACCCAAGCCGGACCTCTTTGACGGCGGGGAGCGCGCATTGGGAAGGGGTAGGGGCAGTGGCGGAAGGGACAAACCACGTGCCGGAGGATGGCAGCCAGAGCCGGACCCCTTTGACGGTGGGGAGAATGAGGATGGGGCAGAAGGATGTGGAAGCAACGGACAGGGCGGGCGTGGAATGGACAGACAGGGGGTCGGAGTGCGGGACGGATGGTCCCAGAACGGGCGCGCAGCCATCACGGCTAGCAAGAGCCTTGCGATTGGTGCAGCAGACGCTTGCGGCAGGGCTTCAGGGGTGGAGCGGGGAGGGATTGGATTCCAACGGCACGACTGGGGAAAAGGATGACGGATTGGTGGGGACGCTGGCGACGGAAGGGGCGTTGGGACGGAAGGTTGAGGAATCGGCTGGAAAACGAGGCCCCTGCAGGATTGGTTGAGGCAACGCGCCGCGGATCTGTTGATGAGTATAGGGGGGCGCGGTTGGCTGAGGAAAGCGGCAAAGTTGGGGGGGAAGCTAGCGCGGGGTGGAAGGTTGGAGTTGGGATGCAGGAGGCGGTCTCAAAAAAAAAAAAAAAAAAAACTTTTTTTTTCTCTTGTTCCTTCTTATCTATTCATTCTTCCTTTTCCTTTTTTTTCTCTTCCTGTCTCTCTTGAGGATCGCGTACGCGTGCTGGTGCGTTGAGGTCTCCCCATGTACTCTTGCGTATACTCTCACTGGCGCGGATTTCTCACTTTTTTTTTTTTTTGAGCCCGCGTCCTGCGTCCCAACTCCAACCTTCCACCCCGCGCTAGCTTCCCCCCCAACTTTGCCGCTTTCCTCAGCCAACCACGCCCCCCTATACTCATCAATAGATCCGCGGCGCGTTGCCTCAACCAATCCCGCAGGGGCCTTGTTTGCCAGCCAATTCCTCAACCTTCCATCCCAATGCCCCTTCCGTCGCCAGCGTCCCCGCCAATCCGTTGTCCTTTTCCCCAGTCGTGCCGTTGGAATACAATCCCTCCCCGCTCCACCCCTGAAGCCCTGCCGCAAGCGTCCGCTGCACCAATCCTCGAAAAAAAAACCTTTTTTTCTCTTGTTCCTTCTTATCTATTCATTCTTCCTTTTCCTTTTTTTTCTTTTCTCTTCCTGTCTCTCTTGAGGATTGCGTACGCGCGCTGGCGCGTTGAGGTCTCTCCATGTACTCTTTCCGGATACTCTCACTTGCCCCGGATCTCGCGCGCGGTTCTTATTCTCTCTCAGGGACTCACAAGCCCAGAGGCTACTCAATCGTGCACAACGTTTGTCTTTTCATGTATAGGCGCTAAATACAAAAGAGAAAGGATAAGAGAAGGAAAGGAAGGGAGGGGGGGCAATCCGTCTAAGTTGGTCCAGCTCTCATCATCCTCACCGCGTCCAAGCTAGCCGCAGCAACCAGGTTGCGGAATGAGGCCAGAAGTTTGCACCGGGAGTTGGCGTTGTGACCATGCGGTGCGGCTACGAACCTCCGGAGGAGTCCATCTGCATTGTTTGCCATTGCGTCAAACCTTGCAAGTGGGACGGCCGGAACCATTGGAATGAAGTCTGGGATCTCGGGAGTACCTGCCGGGGGAGTGGGGTCCGGGCCTAGAGCGGCGTCAGGGACAGGAGCCTGTTTGGGCAATGAAGAGACCACAACAGGGGACAGTTGACGGGCCGGCTTGGGTGAGGAACGCGGAGCTGGGGATGGTGACAGCAGTTGACGGGCCGGCTTGGGTGAGGGACGCGGAGCCAGGGCTGGTTGCGGAGGAGGCGGAGGAGGAGCAGCCGGACAAGTGAAGAATTGCGGGTCCATTGTGGGCTGGTTGATGCGGACCCGGGCCGCCCAGTTTCAAGCCGCGTTCTGATATGCCGCAAAGTTTGGGAAGTCCGCACGTCTTGGAGGCCCAGCACAACGGTATGGTGAGCCCAAGTCATGGCTCTCATGCAAGGATGGGCCAGGAGGAGCGCCTGGCGGGGAGTTGTTGGGGGAGCCGGCCGGGGTCCACGCGTGGCTTGAAATTTCCTTGTTGCTTGAAACCACAAACAAGTCGCGACGGGCCCTCTTGCGCGGTTGGGGTTGGGATTGGGCACGCGGCATACCATCACTCAGCAAGCAACGGCGGTGGCCTGCGCGGCAAGGGATGCATGCGCGAGGGCCAGGAATGATCCGGAAGACAAGGCCGTTCCGGCTGCAATAGGTGCAGGACGCCATGGGGGAGAGTGAGGGAGAAGGGGGGTAGTGTACTTGCTGGCAAGGAGTGGGGTAGTCACAACAAGTGGGGGAGGGGGTGCAACTACGGAAGGTGAGATGGTTGGAGATTTCTGGGGACAGAACTCAAGTTGGGGGTGGATGTGGTGCTCTTTTATGGACGCGAGTCGGGAAAGGGCTGCGGGCGGCGCGCTCAGAAATAGCGGGGGGCTCAGCAGCATTGGCACTCTCATCAATGGGTAGGGACTTGCCGCAGCTAGCCGCGCTGTGGGCTCAGCAGCGGTCAGATAGGCCCAGCAGCAGTCGGGTGGGGCTCAGCACCTGGAGACGGGAGATGGACGGATTGCGTGGATTGCGGATTGGACGGATTGCGCGGATCAGGAAGCTTGCGCCGACCGGACAGATTGCGCGGATCGGAAGGATTGCGCGGATTGGAAGGCTTGCACGGATTGGACGGCTTGCGCGGATCAAACAGATCGCGCATTGCAAGAACCGCGGATTGGATCAGGCGGGTACTCCCTGGATACCTGGAAATGGTTGTCAGGCGGACGCGCGCGGGCGGGCAAACCAGGCGTACGTTGATATTGAGGGGCATGGTTTATGGGGCAAGGGATGGAGGGATAGGATTGGGCTAGGGTTCTGTGCTTAGGGGTTGTGTTTCATCTTCTTTTGGGTTTGTGGTTGTACTTAGGTTAGGAATGAGAGGGAGGACTTAAATACTTCACTCCCAACTCTGGGTTGTAGGGGGGACTTTATCACTGGATGACTACATCTTTTTATCACATCAGATTGGATTGGATTGGAAAGGAAGGAATTCATCTTATTATCACTCTATCTCTCTCTCTCTCTGGACCGGCTGCATCCATTGTCCTTACAGATGCTTTGATCAATAACTTCCAGAGCTTGAGGACAACTTCAGGGGTATTCACCCTTTGGTTTCCACAACGTATAGGTTTCAAACCTAAAATTCAGTCAGAATTAAAGTGTTGTGTATATGTTAGGAGTTACAGACGGAAACGTGTTCTGTCAAATTCCCTCACACAGCCGCAGCAGCCCATACACCCACGCGCAGCTGAGCTACAGCTCTGTCACTCTGTAAAAGCCATTTACGCAGCCCCCGGCCTCTGACAAGTATGCAGCCGCGGGACTATGGGTTGACAAAGTGACAGGCGGCCTGAGAAAGCTAGGCAACGCGTAAACATGCTACAACCTACACAGGATGTTGAAATGCGCGCGCGTCTCTTTCCCCATGTCACAAATCATGTGAAATCCAGTCTCAGTCCTCCCCTATACTTATACCTCAACTCCTCCTAATCTTCTCCTTTTCCTCTCTTCTTCTCATCAATCAATCTGGATCAATCGTTAGGACACCTTTTCCTATTATCTTTTCTTACACTATTTCCCCTCGTCCTTCCTACTCACGTACTTCTCCATTCCCTCAACCTCCCTATTGTACCTTATCAATCTCAACCATACCTATTCCAAGACTCAATCTTTCTGGAACTCACACTTATCATTACGCGCATCTGGTGGTTATTTGGTATGAAGATCTGACCCGACTTTCTTCTCTCATCTCTCTCTTTTTTTTCCTTTTTCTTCCTTTTTCCAACATTTCTTCTTCTATTTTCTTATTAACTAATCATTGTTTCTTTCAACCAGAGGGTACAACCCCGATGTTACTATTTATCTTTTTCCTGAAATTCCAGAGCTTGTCAATCTTACTTTTAAAAAAATAATCCAACAGTCTGCCCTGCTCCTGTGATGACATCACCCGGTATGATCTTATCTATTTTTTCTTCTTTTTTAATTTTGTTGTTCTTTTTTCCTCTAATTATTATTATTTTTTTTTTATCTAGTCTTGGTTCTTGATCTGGAATTATAAAAAATAATTCAACACAGGAACATTCTAAATATGTGATAAATGTTCCTGTGGATAGTAGATAGTCTAAAAATACATAAAATTATTTAAAAATACTTAAATAAACTTAATACATATTTTCATTAAATATAATTCAAAGTACCAAAAATGTCTAAAATAAGATAATGACTACTTCTAAAAATATATTAAAATAATTTGATATAATATTATGAGAATTTCTAGACATCAATATTTTTGTGAACTACTAAAAAAACTTATGATGTAAAAATATTACATGAATACCCATGACTTTTATTTTTAATGAATTATTTTAGTAAATCAACTGAAATTTGAAAATAAGGAGTAAAATCAATATCATGACTTTACTCCAATTATTTAATACATAATGAGAACTCACCTGAAATAAGAATATCCATAGGAATGTCTATTAAAATAATTATCAACTTACTGGGAGAATTTACTAAGGATAATTTATTAAATAATAAACAAAAAGGACAGATTAGTGTTATTCACACATCCAAACATCAATTATAAAGTAGAATCATTCCCATACCCTGTGGAATTAGATGCTACTTGTTTTACAGCACCAAGAACACATGACAGGCTACCACTGGTTACCCTGCTAGCCTCAGTGTCTGTCCCTTTGAGCCCTTTTACCCCTCAGAAGGACAATATTGGGACTCCAAAAGATATGAATAAAGAGCTCTTTTGAAGATATTGATACCCAGAGACCCAGTTATATTTACATCCAGAAACCGTGCCAAGGTAATCAAATACTTATAAGAGATAAGTAAGTGATTTATGGCTTTAGTCTGATTAATAATATCCATCCTCAACCCTCTTTTATCAATTTAAACTGCTGAACAACCTTATAACCCCAGTATACAGGTTTAACCCATCAGTGCACGTCCCAAACAGGTACCCAAAGGATTCAATAATATACCAGTGAGTCTTATTATCCTTTCTCTTTTGTGGCAGCTTGGTTACAAAGCCCTGACACTCCACCATGTATTTTATATACATATTATCCTTGGGCAAAATATCCTTTAAACTAAAGGTTCCAAAGTAAACAGGCCTATGTGTTTTCATACTGAATTCCCTGAAGAGAGGTTTTAAATATCCCCAATATAATTGTGGCCCCTCTATAAAAATATTTAATAATCAATTTATCTATATTGATTTATAACAATAAACCATATCCAAACCAATCAACCTTGCAATAAGCTTTATCCAAATATTTTACGGATTTTTGCTGCATTTATTGAATAATATATTTATTATTTATTCTATCACCTCTGGTAGCTAAACAATAGCAAGGGTCTTGGCATCCATGAGGCTGACAATAGTAATATAGTAAGTCTGCACAATAATTTATTTAAATTAATGGCTGGTTTCTTTGAGAATTAATAAAGGTCTCTGATCCGACCTAGATTAATTTTTTAACTGTTTATTGGTAGGATTTGTTGAAGAATGGACCAGATGTATTGGGTTATTGTGTTAAAGTTCTGACCCTCTCTCTCTCAGATCTTTATTCTTGTATTTCATTGTTTTCATCCTTCTCATACCTTTGATATCTTTCCAATCTCTTTGTTACTCTTTTGATTTCAATTCAATCTCTTTGTTACCCAATCTCCATTACTTACTGTCTTCTTTGGAAAGCGCACTCGCGTGAAACCCTCACTTTCATGCCCGCGCGCTATGTCCGCTCTTACGGGTGTCACTCCTGCTCTTGCAATCATCACGTCTCCAACAAATGAATGAACCGCTTGAGCCCATGAAGACAATCACTATTTGATTCAACCTTTATTTCTTATTCGAATGACCAACCAAATTTGATCAATCAATTATCTCTCAACCCAATCAATCAATCAATCTAGCCAATCAATCCAATCCACTTTACAAGTCTGATCAACTCTTCAGTCCTACATTCAACATCTATCATCATCCAATCCTTCAACCCATCACAACAAGCATCCAGTCAGATCATGGTAAGAACGTTACCTGGCAACTCATCAATCAGTGCAGGAGCTTACTATTCAACTATCAGTTCCTCTCTCCTTAATAAGTTATTCTGAACTGGCACTGCAACTCCTACCCTGGCTGCTTCTCCAAGTCTCTCCCTCTTAATTCCTTCATATAAGACTTGCTTGTCTCAGCAAGCTTGTTCTCTGTTGGTCACTTCTTTCCTGTCATCTCATGTATGGCTGTTCATGCTCATTCTTACACTTGTCATCTCTTTCTGAGATTCAGCTTGGTCTTGGTTGCCAATCCAAATTCTCACATGGTTAAAAGCCTGCGCCAATTAAGACAATGGATTGACCGGCAACCTCATCAACACCAGGACCAGGGGGGGACTAAACCAATTACAAATACCTAGCAATCAATTCAATCATTGAATCTACTACTCTGCTAACTGCTGATAATTACAGCATGTGGAGGAAGAAATTTGAAAAACTTTTCAAACTACAAGGAATATTAAATATTATGAATGGGAATGACTCAACTGTTATAATTATGGCCACCACTTAGCTTAAGCAAATGAGCAGTATTTAAAGCAAAAGAAATGCTGGAAACCTTGTGTCAATAATTGCTGATGGGCTCTCACAAATGGGGCAACACGTTGGATGATATTGTTGATGAATTCAATTGGATGATGAATGGATGATGGAAAACAGAAGGGAGAAGAGCTCCTTAAGTACAAAAGATTGGCCTCTTGTGATCCCATGATACAACAAGCCAAAAGGCAAATTTTCCGCCCCAAAAGAGCTCTACAGGCTCTACAGGCCTTTTTTACTTGGTTTGGGCTACATCAGCCCGCATGGCATCAGTCCCTGTACCCTTACAACCAGCCTATTCTGGTTATTTCTGGTGTTTCCACCTTAATTGGGCGGAAAGAGCCCCTTAACTTTTCAAAACCCTGGCCGCTTGTCTATTACAACCGGCCTGTTACCTCACATGCTGGCTGGTTGACTCATGCAACCAGCCCCTGGCCATAAAAATGGCCAGGAGGGACCCAGGACACACCTTGGTCTGGTCTCAGACACACATGGGGGGGGGGTGACCAGCGGACATGCTGTCCCCCCCCTTCTTATCACAGATCCCTGGAGGGGGCAGTCAAATCCCCCTACCAGGGGCCCTGGGGGTCAATACCCCCAGGGTGTTGTCACGCTAGGTGGGCTGGGGGGTGGTTAGGTCCCCTCCAGCCCGTTGCTCCTCCCCCTTGGTAAAGGGGGGGGGGGGGGGGGGGAGAGCGCCCCTTTGATGGTGGGAGGGTGGTCAATTCCCCCCCACCGCTGGTTGCCTCAATGCAACCGGTCTAGCCGCAACCTTTGGTGGGGGGGTGATCCAGTCCCCCCCACCATGACTGGTTGCTCTTTGCAACCAGTTGCTGGCTGGTTCAATCCAGCCAGCCCTCCCCCTCCTCCTTGCAATGGAAAGCAAGGGGAGGGGGAGGAGCTGGGGCCTCAAGCCCCGCAGCTGAAACGGGCTCAACAGCCGCAACCGGGATGGGGGGGCTCCATTTTGAGTCCCCTTGCCCCCTACAACAGCCCCGCGCGGGCCATCGGGACCCATAAACGGGCTGTAAGCAAAAACAGCCGCCCCAAGCGGGCCAGGACATGGGCCCCAGCCCCAACCCAACTGCAACAAGGGCAGCGGCCCCAATGGGCCACCCCAAGCCCAAAAAGTGAGTTCAACATACATTGGCGGGCCAGCCCGTCTGGCCAAGTATGTCCAAAAGAAACCTTGGGCCCAATTATGCCCATACGAGCCCATCTGGCGGTATTTGCCCATATACCTCACCAGGCCCGTTAGGGCCCGTGTACCAATAGGCCTGTTTCACACGTTTTGAGGCCAGTTTCCCCAAATCAGTGACATCCACACAGGCCTGTATGGTCCGTGTGAGTGTCCAATAGGCCAAGAGGTCCATATTTGCATCCCATTTGGATTACACTTATACGTAGCACATGCGTAAGTGCATACGTATTTTAACATTGACCTGTCTTGATGAGGACACAAATCACAAATTTGTAGCTCACATCCTTGCCAAACTTGATGCAAATTACTACAACAATATTATTGAAAACACCAAAAAAGATAATGCTAAGCTGATTTGGATCTCAACCCAAGAAAATTTTGCATTGTCCCAATCTGCAAATAGGGCTTGTGTTTCCAAGGCTTCTTGCATCTATTGATGGACAGTAATATTGAAACATTTGTAACAACGGTAAAGATTTATCTCAAGAAAATGACCAAAGTCGGCATTGAACTTCCCTCAGATATCATTTCCTACCTTGTTTTATTCAAGTTTCACTCTTCCATGCAACAAATGAAGTCCCAAATCATGCACTCCACTACAGATATGAAAGTAGATTTTGTTCTCAACCATCTGATACATCACAAAAACAAATTGATTGCAGAAGGAGAACAAGTCAAGCCTGTGAATGTTGCTCTATATAGAGGACCGTGATGTGAAAATGGCAAGCACAACCCAGCAGTGACCTTGCATTCAGATAGTTCAGGTTGGTTTGAATTTCCCAAGCTCAAACCTGCAAATTTCCAGAATCAAGGATCAAAAAAAGTCAAGCCAAAAGCCAAAGACAAAGCGCATTTTTACAGCTTCTTCTGCGGACTCAGCTCAAATGCAATAACTGAACCTGCCAATTGACAACATTTTATACTAAACTCAGGCTGCTCTATCCATATGATATTTTATCAAGATTCCTTCACTACCTTTGAGAAGAGCAATGGACAAATACAAACTGGAAAAAAAGATGCAGCTATTGCAATTGAGGGAAGTGGCAGTGCAGCTCTGGCCATCAAAGCCACCAATCTGATCTTATCTAATGCTGCATGGGTACCTGAGTCAACTGTCAATCTGATATCATTAGGCGCGCTTATGAGTCAAGGAGCTAACCTCCAGGTTGACAGAAGCAATCTTCCCCACACCTTTGAACTCACCACCAAAGGTGTACCATTACTATCTGGTTCTATCATAAACAACTTTTTTGTAATCGCCATGGCCAATAAGAAAAGAAAATACTTTTACTCCTGTGTGGAGCTATCTGCAATTCATAGATCTCTAGGACATGTCATTCTATCAAAAATGGAAAGGTTCCTCAAAATGAAGCTGTCTGAATCACAGAGAAATTTGTTTGAATGACTCAGTTGCAATAAAGCCAAAATAACCCGTGTGACGTTCAACCGTCAACAGGAGAATGCTCAAAGTTGCTTCAAAAAGATCCATCTGGATCTCATTGGACCTATCAACCCCACATCAAACGGCGGATACCAATACATTGTCACTCTCATAGACTTGCACTCTGGGTATATTGCCGGTTTTCCTCTCAGATCCAAAAGCGATACAGCGGATATTCTTATCTTTGTGTTCAAAAGTCAACACCAGAAATTGGGACAATACCCCAGGGACGTTTTCTCTGACGGGGGTGGAAAATTTGTGAATTGGAAGCTCCAAGACTACTACAAGAATCACCACATCAACCAAATCATCAGTGAGCCTTATCATTCTCAACACAACCTTGTGTGGAACAGGCAGATAGAACCGTAATGGAAGCTGTTTGAGCAACCTTGTTGGACTCAAGAATTCCCAAATCATTCTGGCACAAGGTTCTCAAAGGCTGCTGCCTCATGTTAAACCAAATCCCAAAACTGAAAGGAGAGGATTCTCCCTGGAAGAAAATGCATCAAAACCAACTGCCAGATAATTATTTCAAACCCATTGGCACAAGCCTGACCTATAGGATGAATGATGCCAACATCAATTCAAAACTTAGCAAAAAAGGGGTCCCCGGAGTGCTCCTGGGATTCAATCCGTTTTTACTCTCTTATAAGATTCTTACTTTGACCTGCAAGATTATCAACACTAAGCATGTCAAGTTCAACAATCAAGAATAAACACAGATCCTCAGTGTAGATGACTCCATCAGTAGCCAACAGATTGTCTCTTCAAATGTAGACCAAGCCCCCAGTTTGTCTCCACTTGATCCTCCAACTGCAGTCAATCTTTCTACAAACTCACCTACTCCTGCTATCAAGGTTGAGTCAGACAAAAATGACTTTAACAATCTCTCTGACTTGGACTTGGAAGTCAAAGAAAATCTTAGGCCAAATCTGAGAAATTGCGATAATTTAACCAAACTGGATTGCTAAGGGTTAATCTCCCAGAAAATTCCTTTTTCACTTGCAAAAGCTATGACCATTCCAGGTTGGAAAGAGTTGGCACTAAGGGAGTTCAAAACAATTGAGGACCAGGATGTCTGGGAGGAAGTTGATGAAAAAGTTTTCACTAATCCTCTCAACACCGTTCCTGTCTTCAAGATTAAGCACAATGCTCATGGTGAAGTGCCGATTCTCAAAACTAGATTGTGCGTGCAACGGTTTAGTCAGCCGTATGGGCTGGACTATTTGGAGACCTACGCACCCACTGGGAAGGTAGCTTCTTTGAGAGCAGTACTGACTTACGTAGCTGATAGAAACCTGAAAATTCTTCAACTTGACGTGAAGGGAGCTTTTCTACACTCCGAACTCAACAAAAAGGTCTTCATCAAAACCCCTCTTGGTTGTGGTTGATCTTCCAAATACTTGCGGCTCAAGAGATCACTGTAAGGGTTGAAATAAGCACCAAGGAACTGGTACCAAATGCTAAGAAAATGGATCAAAGCCCAGGGTTTCCAAGATTCTGCATGCAATCCATGTCTATACATTGGTTACAACAAAACAAGTGTAATATTTTTTCATATTGAAAATCTTCTAGTTGCCGGAAACATTGATCAATTCAAAGAGGAATTTCTCAAAAAATTCAAACACTCCTCTGCGCACAAGCCAAACACCCTCCTTGGGATGAAGATAGAAAGAAAAGACGGCCTTATTCATCTCTCACTCCCGCTTCACATTGAAAAAGGGATTGCAGAACTCAACCTTCAACAAAGTCGGCCAGTATCACCTCCTCTCACCCCTGGCCTTCATCTTGGTAAGGCTGCATTAGAAGATCAAAATCAGTTCCTTGCTCTGAATGTCAACTATTGCTCCCCCATTGGACGGCTGAATTTCATTGCTGGAATTGCCGGGCCCAATATCAGCTTTGCTATTTCTAGCCTGGCAAGACACTTTGAAGAACCTGGTATCAGCCATTGGAAAAACGTTTTACGTGTCTGGAGGTATCTGACTGAAACTAAGGATATGACCTTAACACTGGGACCGCGATCTATATCTGATCAACTAGTATGCTTCAGCAATGCCACATGAGCAGACAATCTAGAATCAAGAGTCTCTCAAAGTGGCTTTATCTGCTCCTTCAAGGGCAGTCCGCTGTATTGAACCAGAAGGCGTCAACAATCCATAACACACTCCATGACTGAATCAAAATGTGTCGCACTGTCTAGCTGCCATCTTGAATCTTGTTGGTTACAACAACTCATCAAGGATATTTGTCAAAGCTTGTTCAAGTTTCCGCTTCACCTGATAGACAATAAGGGACTTGACAATAAGATTAAGAAATTTGGTTCCAACTCAAAAGCAAAACATATTGACATAAGAACCAAAAGCCTTTGGGATGACTTTCAACATAACCTGATTGAAGTCAAGTTGATCACGTCTCAATCAATGACGGCGGACGCACTCACAAAGGCGGTGTAAGACTCCAAACGGTGCTAAGCCGTGGCAGTTCTGTGGAGGGGAAAGGTGCTGTTTAGGCTGCCCTCCTAGGAGTTACAATAATATTTAAATGTAACCGGAATCAAGGTCCAGAACCTTATGGATGAGAAATCAAAGTAAGGGAAGAGGATAAGAGTTGTCGGTAGCGATGGAAACAACACTATCTGAGGCAAGATGGTGCAGGTAAAGACTTGAAAAAATAAGTCAAGGTTTGTTCAGAGTTCAATAGAACAAGGCAGTTGTAAGTAACAACGCCCACAAGCTAATAACTCTGGTTGTCAGCAGCTGATTAGGAAAGATCAACTCAATCCCAACCAACCTCCAGGTTCTCAATGAACCTGCCCAACTCTCTGCAATCAAGCGCTTGAAGGGTACCAGATAACTGTGGGAGGCTGAACAAAACAAAAGCAATTTGTTTATGAAGCTCTAGAAGCAAATCAATAACAAATTTGAGCAAGAATATCCCAACACTTCTCAAGGGACTCAAGAATAGCATGGCGAAATTCAACCTTAAAGAAGAAGGGAGGTATAACACTCCAGGTTTTAAGCTTAATAAAACCTCTTCAATCAAACATGATTGGCTCCAGAAAGATGATCAAGGAGAGATCAAGACCAGTATGGTCGGAAAAAAGGGATCAGAGTGGTATAACACACCCAAGAATTCAGACAGGAATTCTTCTTCAACCAGCAAGGCTATTGGTTGGTGATAAGGATCAAGGTCACAAGGGACAGAGTTTGAATACAGAGGCTCAAAGGATCAAGGGGCAATCATGGATATACCCGGATAAGTTGCTCAGATAAGTGGGGAAGGATGCCCACGGATAAGTTGATTATGATGATGGGGGAAACAGATGAGATGAGATGATGATGGTCTGATGGGATGCTGGGCCAAAAGGCAGGGGAGAGCCCCTCCTTTTATAGACATGAGGCCCTGTATACTATGTACAAGAGATACTACAAATAGGTGCGGGAAAATGAAAACATAAAAAAAAGATGACATGAGAGGAAAAAAAAAAGAAATGTCGCCCGCATCAAGAATGACCGCGGGCAACCAGATGGACACCCGCAACAGCGGTCGCGGGTGTTGACAACGGCTGTCGTTGCCTGATCGGCGGAGACAGCAGGGTGAAGGTTCCGACGGCCGCGAGCGGTCGCTCGCGGTCGTTGGTCGGATCAGATGATGGGCGAGGAGGGCGTGAGTGAGTTTGAGTTGATGGTTGTCGATGGCATGGTTGATGAGTGGATCAAGTGGGATCCTCTGGAGCTGATGATGACGGAGTGGGTGATGATGATGCTCTGATAGGTTGAGATGGTGGGTATGATGAGATCAATTGAATGATAGTTGACAACCATTGTGACAAGCGACGGCGTCGGTTGGATGAGAGGATCGGGAAGGATCAAAGGAATCGTCAAAGGTGGTTTGACAATTGCTCGCGTCGCCAAAAGTCAGGGCCGCGAGCGCAACAAGTAGGAGTTGAACATAGGAGGGGGGGATCGAAGCGGAGAGACAGGCAAGAGGCCTGTCCTAGACCGCTAGGACAGGGAGAAGTTGAGAGATGGGGGGAAATGAAGGTACCCATAGGGGTACCACCAAAAAAATATTTTTTTTTTCTTTTTCTTTTTTTTTTTTTTTTTTTTTTTTTTTTTTCCTGTGGTGACCCGGATTGGTCACCACATCTCTCCCCAACTTACAGACTGTCCCTAGTCTGCATCTAAAATTTGAAGGGATTAAAAAAAAAGCAGGGAACAAAGAAATTGAAGCAAAGATTGGCCATTTCTTGATCTTGAGAGCAATTGAAGAGTTGAGGAAAATATCTTGATTCTTCCAAATGAGCCCTAGAAGTGGCAGGAATAGAACAAGGAGGGCGTCCCAGGTGCTCACATATGTGGCATACAGTAGAGTTTTACAACAAAAACGCAGCAAATGACCCTGGTGGTGCACAATTGGGAGGACTTACTTCTGAGATAAGTTGCCCCCACAACAATGAAACTTCTTGACTTGATCAGCAGAGAACCTTCTGGCCAACCAAGTACCATCCAGCTCCTCCAAAACATAAGATCCACCTCTAACTTGATGAACCACTCAATAAGGGCCATTCCAACGATTAGAGAAAAGCTTGCCCCACTGGGTCTCCAAAGATCAATTATAAGCTAAAACTAGGTCACCAGGGTTCAAAGGCTCCCTGATTCAATTAGAGTGCTTGTCCTCCCAATACTGGATGGATTTTGCTCTGGACTCCATCATCTTTTGATAAGCTTCATCACGAACGTCTTCACTTAGCTCCAGTTGCTTGGATCTAGCAACTAACAGATCAGTGGTTGAGGACACCTCTTCCCAAGAGATACCCAAGAAAGATTCCATTTCCAGATCCAAAGGAAGGACTGCTCTTTGACCAAAGATAATTTCATAAGGTGAGTAGCTAGTAGTCCTTTTGGTTGAGATTCGATCAGAGAAGAGAACAAGAGGAAGGAATTTGCGACAATTCTTGCCACTTTCACCAGCCAGTTTAACAAGTGCAGCCTTCAAAGGGGCATGGCCTCGTTCCACCATGCCTTGGCCTTCAGGATAATAAGGAGTAGTAACTCTATGTTGTCCAGGAAGGGATCGGATCATTTCAGCAAGCTTGCCCCCAAATTCAGAGCCACCATCAGTAGAGTAAGATCAAGCCAGGCCATAACGCATTGTCCAGGTCTCGTAGAGGAAAGCTGCCACTGATTCAGAGCTAAGGTTCTTAAGAAATTTTGCTTCAAACCATCCGGAAAAATCATCTCTAGCCACAATGAGGTACTTAGCACCACCTGCCTTAATATGAACCACATCCATAGCAATCCTTCCAAAGACAGTGGACTCCCCAGTAGGATAACAAATTTCAGCTGGGCGCCTAAGATCACATTTTTGACAAACTTCACAACTCTTGCACCATTGGGAGACGGATTTCTTCAAAGATGGCCACCAGAATTGTTCGGATAATTGTTGATAAGTTTTGGTTTCCCCACGATGACCAAGGCTGTCATGGAGACTTTCAAGGATAGAATCTTGTTTAGAGGGAATAGTAACAACAATAAGAGCACAAGGATTGCCTCTCATCATAAGTCTAGAGCCTTGAACAAAAAAATTAGAAGACTTTTGTTTAAGAGATCGAAATTCCTTAGCAGAGAGATCAGGAGGTTTTTGAAGAGTTGAAAGGTACTGCTCTAATTTAAGCCAGAAGCCTTGTTGAAAGAAAGAATAATTTTGAGAAGAAAAAGAGAAAATAGGTTGGATTAAAGGTTCCTCTTCATTGAAATCGGTTCCAACATCAGATTTGTTGTCCCCAAGAGGTCGTCAAGATAAACTTTCAGGAATGGTGAAAGATTTTCCCGGCCTGTGAACAATATCAAAAGAGAAAAGCTGGATAAAGGCCACCCAACGAGTCATAGGAGCATTGGGAAGACTGGGAGCGTTGATCATTTCAATGATGGATCAAGCATCAACTTGCAATTTGAAATGTTGGCCCCAGAGAACGGTTTGAAGTTTCTTCATCATTCGAGCCACACCACAGAGTTCCAGTTTGGGCTGGGAGTATCTAGATTCTACATCTGAAAACAACAAAGATTCATAAAGAGCAGGACGGTCCCAACCATTTTCATCTTCCTGAGTAAGGACGGCCCCAACAGATTGATAACTAGAATCGACAGCCAGCTTGATCTTGCCAGCTCCAGGTCCATAAGAGATATTTTTCAAAACTATGTCTTTACCAACTATCCTTTTGAGTAGCTGGAAAGCACATTCACAATCTTGGGTCCAAATCCATTCAGCATCTTTTCTGGTTAGACGACGCAAGGGTGCACAGATTTCGGATAAAGATGGGATAAAGATTCTAACATAAGTGACAAAACTTAGAAAGCCCCTAACTTCAGTTGGATTGATTGGGGTAGGCCAAGAGATGATCTTGTTGACTTTGGCTGGTGCCATCCTTCTTCCTTCCTTGCAGACCACATGACCAACAATTTCCAGAGCAGGGACACAAGCCGCCAGTTTGGATCCAGAGACAGTAAGGCCAGATTCCTCGATTCAAAACAGAATCCTCTCCAAGGTAGTAGCATATTCCCAGATAAAACAACAAATTCCTGAATGCCAAGGTAAGAGCTCATTATCATAGTCAGATACTGGACCTTTAATTCCTCATTGTCAATAAAGATACCAGCATGATCAGGGATTTCATCCTGGAGGATCCACATCATCTGAGCCTGATAGACTGCAACCGAGTTGGTGGCTCCTTGAGGCAATCGATTAAGTTGAAATCGACCAAGAGGAGTATCGAAAGTAGTGAGAGGACAAGAAATAGGATGTAAGGATTGTTCTTCATAGCCACCCATAATATCCCCTAGACCATAGCAAGCTCTCCCCGCGAAGGATTCAACAAATTCTTCAGTAGCAGGAGGGATACCAGAGTCTTTAATAGTAAATTTATTAAGAGGTTGAAGATCATGAACTATTCTAAGTTTACCATTACTCTTGAGGACACAGAAGACGGGGCTGGAGTAACTAGAAGTTGACTGTTCATACAGGCCAGTTTGAACTTGTTCCCAGACCAACTTGATGAATTCGTCAACTTTAGCAGCAGGGATAGGGATCTTTTTCTTTTGCCAAGGATCATGTTCAACTACAGGGATGATATAAGGGAGGCCATAGGATTCCCGCAAGAGACCTCTCTCTTCTTCACAGAAAGCAATAGATTTTTCCCTTAGAGATAAGAAATTTTTGATTAAATTTAGCTCATCAGGAAGAAGCCATCCATCTGGACCAAAGTTGACCACCTTCAGAAGTTCTTCAGTGACCCGTCCATTAGGCACAAAGGGACCAGTAAGAGATTGAGGAAGACCACAGTAAGGATCGCGAGATAGAGGAGGACGCATAAGGGGAGGATTGAGGTTGAGAGGCATAGGCTGGTTGACTGGTTGGATCTTCTTAGCAACTGGTTTATACTTAGTGGCAAAAGAGAGAAGTTCTTGTTTCCTCCAAGAGTTGACCAGAGAGAATTGATTACAAAAGCTAAGTCCAAGTTCCAACATCTTCCAAGTCCGGTGTTCTGCAATATCCTTGAAGGGTGCCTTTTCCATAAAAGGAGAACCAGGAGATAATACGTTTCTCACATGTGTGGCACAAGGTAGGGTTTTGAAAATGATGGTAGAAGATTGCCCTGGCAGTGCACAATTGGGAGGACTTACTTGTACCCCAAATTGCCTCCACTGAAGCCCATATTCCTTCATACCAAAATCACCAAAAACGGAATTGCAATTAGGATCTAGTTTAGAATCATTGCGGAGATTCAAACCGGAACTGAGAGAAGATTGATCAGATTCAAAAGTAGAAGGAAAAGAAGACACAACAGATCCAGAGAGAGAAGGAGATGGAGAAGAAATATTTTTGGATTTTTCTATTTTTATATGTTTTTGTTTTTTAATATTCTTGAGCTCAGAAGAGAATGATGAAAGGAATGAAAAATAAGCCTGAGGGATGGGAGTTGACCCTTGAGTTGCAGTCTGAGGCTGAAAAGAACTACAACTATTAGTAGGATCAACTATTCCCCTAAAAAATGAGAGGAACTAGAGTTATCCTTCTGCTTCCCCTTAAAAGATGATTTGGGAGAATGACCAGGAAAATCTCTTTCCCAACAACCAGAATCCAAAGAGCAAAGAGGAACTTCAATTTTCCTGCCATCAGCATCAGGGAGAAGAATTCTCTCCCCAACTTGATCAGAAAACATC
Source organism: Puccinia polysora (assembly GCA_025617555.3). Classification (NCBI taxonomy): domain Eukaryota; kingdom Fungi; phylum Basidiomycota; class Pucciniomycetes; order Pucciniales; family Pucciniaceae; genus Puccinia; species Puccinia polysora. The sequence goes on from CM062613.1 coordinate 58,446,655, forward strand.
AGGGTTGCACCAAAGTCCATTAAGAAGGGTCGTCCCAAGATCATAGGACTGTCCAAACGAGTGATCCAAAAGTGGCAGGTTCCAACAATATTTCAACCAATCCTGACCGGTACATCCTCAGAAATACCAACCAGTTCACAAGCTTGATTTACTATCCCATACACTGCAGAGTTGAAGCTGACCCTAGGACTAAGTTTGAGCTTGCAGGCCATAGCATCCAAGATTAAGTTAAGCTGAGATCAAGAATCCACAAGAGGAGAAACAGTCTTAGCTTAGTCACCAAGATAACAAGGAAGGAAGCCAAGGGGACAGGAATAAAGGTTGAAGTCTAAAGAAGGACTGGTTCCACCAGAGTCCTCCATTAAAGTGCCAGAGGAGACTTTGAGTTCTTCAGGGCCAATTTCCACACGTCAACAAGAGACCCATTTCTTCATTCCTTCAGCAACAGATGGAGAGATTGATAGGAGTTCAGCCACAGATAGATCAGGAATTTTGAGATCAGAAATTTTCTTTAATACTCCCTCCACAGCATTGGGGTGATCCTTGGAGATGCCCCTTTCAAATCAAACTTTGGGCTGGGTGGAGGGAGGAAGTTCAGGTGACGCAGAATCTAAGATAGGATTAGAAGGTTGAGGTGAGGGAGAAGGATCAGGGTGATCTGGGAACCTTTGCATGAGTGGTTCCTTTTCCACCTCCATGTCTTCTAAATCAGAGGAAGGAGGCTCAAGTGATGATCAACGTTTAACGGGTTTTCAAAGGATTGAAGTTGGCAAGGAAGGAGCCTTATGAGGTTTAGGTTCCTCATGTCGTTTCCTGGCTGGATCAGATTGATAAGTAGTCCCAGCAAGACTAGAGGAAGAAATAGCTGGAGGATACCAAGGTTGGAGGGTACCACAGGATGATCGAAATTCAAAGGAAGCAAGAGATGCTTTCACAGGAGGTGATGGCTGGTAAGAGGCCACCACATGTCGGATAGGACAAGACAAGTCAAAAGGGATTAGGGCACCATTAGGGAGGAAGTAATTTTTCCCCCTCTGCTCTACCAACTTTTCCTTTAGGTCCTTCTGAAGTTCTTGGCATTTTCCGGTTCCATGGCCTTCCCTATGACAGTAGTAACAGACCAGAGTTGATTTGGGGACAGAAGAAGGGGTTTTAGGAGTAGCTAGCGAAGAAATCTTTTGATCTATTTTGTTCTCAAAGGCTCTAAGTAACTTGGTGATTTCATCTATAGTAGTAGGTTCTTGATTGGAATTAGGATCTGCTTTAGGCCTACGATCTGCCTCCATTTTAATCATAATATTGTTTGACTCTTTAAAAGAAGGAGAATGGACCGGTTCAGTAGTTCTAGGCTTTTAAAAGGTAAGAGCAGTTTGACCTTTCATGACTTTATCCACAGTACTCCTAAGGGTGAGAAAAACAGGGAGCTTGAATTGATTATCCCTGGTGGTAATCATGGATCCAGATTTGACCAGTTCTTCTTTAATCCTTTCCTGCACAGCCAACGAAAAAGATTGGAAGAACTTTGCTCAAATTTTGTCCACTGTGTCAATGTGATTGTTTCGGATAAGATAGTTTTGAATGGGATCCCAAGACTTCCTAAAAATCTGATAGTCAGAGGCTGAAGAAATACCACCATTGGAGATCCACTGAGAAACCAGAGCATCCAAATCCTGCAGAGTAAACCTAGCCACATCTATTTTACCCCAGTATGCCAACATAGCCTTCCTGAGAAGCGTCCAGTTATGGGATTCAAATCCCTCGAAAGACTCGATTACCTCCATAACTTCATCAGAGGAGATAAAGAATCGCAACTGATAAGCCATATCAAATTCACTAGCTCCATCCACTTCAGCAGCCATTTCGTAGGAGTCCAAGAATTGCTTGACATTTGTACCGTTGAAGCCTAAGTTCTTGTTCTGAGGTTTGATCTTTACCATCTTAGGTTGGACAGAGGTGGTTGGAGTAGTGGAAGATGCCATATCAAATAACAGAGTTCCTAGGGGATCCAAAGAGCAGATTTCCAAAGTGGCTCACAAGTGTGGCAAGAGTAGGGTTTCGCCAAAAATGACAAGTATCTTTCCCAAGCGGTGCACAAATTGGGAGGACTTACTTCTAGGAGAAGTTGCCTCCACGGATCAGATTTGAGAAGAGAAAAAAAAATAGAAAAAAAAAAAGATCGGATTTCGAGGTTGATTTTAAATGTCTTGGGACTGTAAATCCCAAGGTTGCTGGTTTGATCCCGGCCCGGGGGACAAAAAGTAAGACTCCAAACGGTGCTAAGCCATTGCAGTTCTGTGGAGGGGAAAGGTGCTGTTTAGGCTGCCCTCCTAGGAGTTACAATAATATTTAAATGTAACCGGAATCAAGGTCCAGAACCTTATGGATGAGAAATCAAAGTAAGGGAAGAGGATAAGAGTTGTCAGTAGCAATGGAAACAACACTATCTGAGGCAAGATGGTGCAGGTAAAGACTTGAACAAATAAGTCAAGGTTTGTTCAGAGTTCAATAGAACAAGGCAGTTGTAAGTAACAACGCCCACAAGCTAATAACTCTGGTTGTCAGCAGCTGATTAGGAAAGATCAACTCAATCCCAACCAACCTCCAGGTTCTCAATGAACCTGCCCAACTCTCCGCAATCAAGCGCTTGAAGGGTACCAGATAACTGTGGGAGGCTGAACAAAACAAAAGCAATTTGTTTATGAAGCTCTAGAAGCAAATCAATAACAAATTTGAGCAAGAATATCCCAACACTTCTCAAGGGACTCAAGAATAGCGTGGCGAAATTCAACCTTAAAGAAGAAGGGAGGTATAACACTCCAGGTTTTAAGCTTGATAAAACCTCTTCAATCAAACGTGATTGGCTCCAGAAAGATGATCAAGGAGAGATCAAGACCAGTATGGTTGGAAAAAAGGGATCAGAGTGGTATAACACACCCAAGAATTCAGACAGGAATTCTTCTTCAACCAGAAAGGCTATTGGTTGGTGATAAGGATCAAGGTCACAAGGGACAGAGTTTGAATACAGAGGCTCAAAGGATCAAGGGGCAATCATGGATATACCCGGATAAGTTGCTCAGATAAGTGGGGAAGGATGCCCACGGATAAGTTGATTATGATGATGGGGGAAACAGATGAGATGAGATGATGATGGTCTGATGGGATGCTGGGCCAAAAGGCAGGGGAGAGCCCCTCCTTTTATAGACATGAGGCCCTGTATACTATTTACAAGAGATACTACAAATAGGTGCGGGAAAATGAAAACATAAAAAAAAGATGACATGAGAGGAAAAAAAAAAGAAATGTCGCCCACATCAAGAATGACCGCGGGCAACCAGATGGACACCCGCAACAGCGGTCGCGGGTGTCGACAACAGCTGTCGTCGCCTGATCGGCGGAGACAGCGGGGTGAAGGTTCCAACGGCCGCAAGCGGTCACTCGCGGTTGTCGGTCAGATCAGATGATGGGCGAGGAGGGCGTGAGTGAGTTTGAGTTGATGGTTGTCGATGGCATGGTTGATGAGTGGATCGAGTGGGATCCTCTGGAGCTGATGATGACGGAGTGGGTGATGATGATGCTCTGATAGGTTGAGATGGTGGGTATGATGAGATCGATCAAATGATAGTTGACAACCGTCGCGACAAGCGACGGCGTTGGTTGGATGAGAGGATCGGGAAGGATCAAAGGGATCATCAAAGGTGGTTCGACGATTGCTCACGTTGCCAAAAGTCAGGGCCGCGAGCGCAACAAGTAGGAGTTGAACATAGGAGGGGGGGATCAAAGCGGAGAGAAAGGCCAGAGGCCTGTCCTAGACGGCTAGGACAGGGAGAAGTTGAGAGATGAGGGGAAATGAAGGTACCCATAGGGGTACAACCAAATTTTTTTTTTTTTTTTTTTTTTTCCGTGGTGTCCCGGATTGGTCACCACAGCGGCTAACAAAATTTCAGTCACTAGGCTTGTAAATGCCTTCAGCTCTCTTATTCACTGATCTCCAAGTTGTGGCGGCGTGTTAAATTTCTGACCCTCTCTCTTAGATCTGTATTCTTGTATTTCATTGTTTTCATCCTTCTCATACCTTTTATTTCTTTCCAATCTATTTGTTACTTGTTTGATCTCAATTCAATCTCTTTGTTACTCAATCTCCATTACTTACTGTCTTCTTTGTAAAGTGCACTCTTGTGTGACGCTCACTTTCATGCCTGCGCCCTATGTGCGCTCTTACGGGTGTCACTACTGCTCTTGCAATCATCACGTCTCCAACAAATGGATGCACCGCTTGAGCCCATGAAGAACATTGCTATTTGATTCAACCTTTATCTCTTATTGTAATGAACAACCAACTTTGATCAATCAATTATCTCTCAACTCAATAAATCAATTAATATTGATCAATCAATCTAGCCAATCAATCCAATCCACTGTATGAGTCCAATAAACTCTTCAGTCCTAGATTCAACATCTATCATCATCCAATCCTTCAACCCATCACAATGAGCATCCAGTCAGATCATGGTAAGAACCTTACCTTGCAACTCATCAATCAGTGCAGGAGCTTATATTCAACTCTCAGTTCCTCTCTGCTTAATCAGTTATTCTGAACTGGGACTGAAACTCCTACCCTGGCTGCTTCTCCAAGTATCTCCCTCTTAATTCCTTCATATAAGACTTGCTTGTCTCAGCCAGCTTGTTCTCTGTTGGTCACTTCTTTCCTGTCATCTCATTTATGGCTGCTCATTCTCATTCTTACACTTGTCATCTCTTTCTGAAATTCAGCTTGGTCTTGGTTGCCAATCCCAATTCTCACATATTGGTTATGTAATGATCAGACATATTTGATCTTAACCAATGTCCCAATATTAAAGGTTTCAAGGTTTTATCAAAGGGATGGTGTGAAGATTGAGATTGGAAACCAAGAACAAGCTGCATTTCATGCAGTTACAAATAAGAATGAGAATGAGTTTAAACAACCAAAATAAAAAGAAAGATAGGATAAAGAGAGAGTGACCAAAAGAGGAAAGTCTGACTGATGCAGACAAGTCTAATATGATGAATTTAGAGAGATGGAACTTGATGAGAAGCAGTCAGATGAGGGATTGCAAAGCCAATTCTAAATATATAGTGAGTAGGGAACTAAAAGGAGGAGAGTAAGTTCGTGCATTGATTTCTGAGTTTTCAGGTGAATGTTTTACTGACTGTGGTCAGAATGGCTGCAATTCTTGAAGGTACAATGATTTGGATGAGAAAGAGTTTGAGAGTTGAATAAAGGGGATTCTTGATTTTTTGATTGATTCAGTTGATTGATCTTGATTGATGGCAAGATTATCTCATTTTGTTGATTGAGTTGGATTTGGATAATTGTCATAATGATACATTGTGGATCTTGATCATGTTGAGCATTCCTCTAGCAATGAAGTCTTAGAGGCCGCAAGGTAAGGACTGAAAGCGGTGAGCAAGCATTGTGCCCCATGGAGTTGAAAACAAGTGTCATGCGCAAAGAAACAGACAGCGCTTTTACAAGTTATTGTGAGTGGAAAAAAACAGTATAAAAGAGACAAGAGATAAAATAGAAAGGAAAGAAATGTGTAAACAATAGAACTGAGGTGATAAGAAATTAGAGAAGGTCAGAAAATTCAAAGATGGTTCAGGAGAGGACCCAAGGATGGGTTTACCCACAGGGGGGATGGGTAGAGGAAAGGTTAGTAGTTCCTTTTTGTTGTGCTCTTTTTCTTTGTAAGGGTTATTTATTTACAAATGGGTGGGGTTTCTTTAATATTGTGCTAAATATTTAAGTAACTGAAGAAACCTTATTCAATCACCTTTTGGATGATTAAATTGATCAAATATGGGTAATAACTTGGTTTCTGATGTCTTTTTTCCATTTTTATAACTGATTCACTACTAATATTTATCTGGGTAGTTACCACAGATGACTGCTGATGGGTAGATGGGCCAGAGGGCCTGATATCTGATGAGTGGTGGGTGGGGGATGATGGGGGATGATGAAGGATGGCATGATGGCATGATAGGCCAGATGGCATGATGATACAACCTTGATAGGGCAGAGAGGCCCTCCTTAAATAGAAAATCTGGTCCTCAGGGGATGCTCAGGGCTGCCCCTGAGGATGCCCTGGGGCTTTCCCTGCTACAGTGGGATACAGATACATGAGACATTTCAGCTGGTTGGAAAAAAGACACTGCATGAAACTGAGGCAATTGTGCTGGTTGGACAAAAGACACTGCATGAAAGTGAGGCAATTCTTCTGGTTGGAAAATAGAAACTGCCTGACACTGAGGCAATTCTGCTAGTTGGGAAAAGATTATACAGGGTTTTCATGCCTGCACAGCCTTGCATCAATTGCTGTGAGCTACTGATAAGGTTGGTCTGGTGCTGGTTGCTTATTTGGTACTGACTGTTCTTCCTGGATGTATTTCTGTGCATTCAATGGTGGTTTATTTGGTGCTTCATGGTCTTGAATGCTTGCATATATTGCTGGGTAGGCCTGTGGTACTTGTACTGGAAGTTTGTTTGTCATCACATGCTACTGGCTGCATAAATTGCTGTGTGGTGCTGGGGGTTGTTTGGTACTGCATGGTTGTTTGGTATCACATGCTAAATGCTATTGGCTTCATATATTTCTGGGTAGCCCTTTGGTACTTGTACTGGTGGTTTGTTTGGTATCACCAGATCCTGGATGCCTGCATAAATTTCTGTGCCTAGCTGGGGTTGTTTGGTACTACAAGACCCTGCTTATGGTTCTGAGTTTACAGGTGAGGTGATTAGTTTTATTTTTGGTTGAGGTGCTGCAGGGAGATTTTACTGGTATGTGTTTGGCGATTCAAATTATAACCATAGGACTTTCACTGGTTTGTGATACTGGGTGTGATATGAGCTGTCCATAATTGATTTTCTGGCTGTATCTTCTAAACCATGAGAGATAGAGGTGTAGTTTGACTGGGTGACTATAGGTTATTTTTTGTGTAGAATCCATTTATGAGTTTATATTTATGATTGAGATTATATTTATACTACAAAATTGAGTATGGTGGCCACAGGTAAGGTTTGTTTGACTTTATCTTCTAATCCATGGGACATAGTGGGGTACTTTGGCTGATTGACTATAGGTTATCTGTGATTTAGAATCCATTCCTGAGGTTAAATTGACGGTCTGAGATTTTTTTACACTGGAAAAGTGAGTCTGATGGCTATAGGACAGGTTTGGACCACCACATTCCCCCAGACTTAATGCTGTCAACAGCATTCCTGTCCATAGGCATCAGACTCCACATTCTATCCTTACTCTTATTTCTTCTTTTTATTCTTCTTGGTATTGATCTTGAGAGGCATAAATAATAAAAAAGCTAATAATCACATGTACAATAAAGCAAAGGCCCAGAGAATCCTAGTGATCCAGTTGGTCCTGTCAAAATCTTGATTGTTTTATCTTCAAATATTCACTTCTTAATCCTTTCTTGATTGTGCCCATGTAGCAAGTAAAAGTATAATTAAATCATTTCCATTCTTCTTGGTTTTGGAATTACAGTAGGCTTTTTCTGGATAAAGACAAGTTTTGGCATTTTCCCTCTGATTCTTCAAAAATGTCTTTCTCTGTAACTTTATTTCTTCTTTTCCCTTCTCCATCTATTATGCTACTTCATGGACAAAGCAAGATTATTTTCCTCATGTTATCCCCTTCTTTTGAACCTTTCTTGAATTTATAGCCTTAACACCCTGTTTGCATCTATTCAAACCTGATAGATTGTTGAGTTAACAGACGCGCTCAATCCAAATTCTTACACCTCCTGGTGTCAACACTCCAAACTTGGATATTCCTCCTCTCACCATTCCACCTCTTGATCCTCCCCTTTATTCTGAACTTCTATTTCCACCCTCCTCAACCCCTTTCCTTCCTCCTCACATCTTCTCTCATCTCTCAATCCTGCCACTCCTCTCTTTGGCCTCTACCTCAATCCCTTCACCAGTCTCTCAACCAATCCTCCCGTTCCTCCAATCAATCCTAAATACTTCCCTCCTCCTTTTCTTCAACCTTGTCTCACCCTCAAATCTGTTCCTCAAATCTCAGCATCCTCTTTAAACATCCCCAACTCATATCCTCAAGGCTCTGTCCCGTTTGACTGGTTTCAACTTTGAGTTTTGTCTAGCTGTGAGACGACTTATCTCTTTTCCAGTCTCTTCCTTTGTGAATGATATCCATATTTACTTTTGAATCTTCATCTTAGTCCTCCTCCTTTCTCCTATCTTCCCTGCTGTTTGCCGTTGTGTCTCATCTTTTATCTCTTCACTGACAGACCTGTCCTACCAACTCTGCTGGTCCTACACTTTGAAATCATTCATTCAACTTTTCAGGGTTAAAAGCCAAAGGCTCTACCAACTTCCAAACAAAACTCCAATCATGCTTCTCAATCTCTCACAAAGGGCCTCTTCAGAAGATCCTTGGGAATCAGCTTGTCAACACTCCGCAGGGTCAAGCTCTACTACAGCCAAAGCAAATCAAGTATGCACTGGAAGAATTAGGCCTACACAAATCCAAACCAATAACTACTCCCATGACTTCAAACTTTGATTTATCTCAAGCATCCAATGAAGAGCACGGGGAATTCCTTAAATTGAACATAAACTTTTGGTTGTCATCAGGATTCCTAAACTTCATTGCTAGTCAAACTTGCCCTGATCTGTCACACGCAGTATCCACCCTCTCACGATTCAACATCAAGCCTGGCCTCCAGCATTGGCTGGAAGCCAAACATGCCTGGAAATATCTCAATCACACAAAAAATCTTGCTCTCAGGCTAAAGTCAACCAGTTTCAAATGAAACATTGAGTTTTTTAGCAACTCCAATGGTGAAAAAAATGCAATAACCCAAAGGAGTCACACTGGATTCATCATAATACTGTATGGTTGAACTGTTTCATGGAACAGAAAACTTCAGCCTTCAGTTTCTCTATCCTCCACTGAGGGTGAATTGAAGACTCTCGTATCTGTCACCCAAGAAAAGCTCTGGCTGGACAACCTTCTGCACAACCTCAATCCCCACCTTAATCTATCCCACTGATTCAACATGGAAAACAAAGCTGTTGAAGACCTTTTTAACTTCCAATCTCACCACAGCGCTCTCAAGCATGTGGAAACCCAAATCAAGTTGCTGAAAGAACATCAAGAAGCCAAAAATTTGATAACAAACCTCATTCCTTCCCACCAAATGCTGGCCCACCCTTTAAATAAATCAGCTGTCAAATCCTCAGTTTAAAATATCACAAGTTTGGTCTTG